>BROG01000653.1:0-20000 GCA_030159075.1 Atrina japonica
TCAGTGAAAAAATGTGGACCGAACATTTAACAACATTTATATTTATATGAACTACATGATCTCATTAATATCTATATTTACATGAATATTATGTGAGCTCATGAATATCTATATTAAATGTACTATGTCAGCTTATAAATAACGTAGTTATAATTTTTCCCACTTATTTATATAAATATTTCATGTTCCCATTTAGGCCAACTGTGAGCTCATGAATATTTATATTTACATGTACAGTGAGCTCATAAATATTTACATTTACATATATTATGTGTGAGTTCATAAATAGATATAATTTTCTCCACTATTTGAGCTCACGAATATTTATATTAAAATGTATTGAGTTCATAAATATTCATGTTTCAATTGTAGGCCAACTGTGAGCTCATGGATATTTATATTTACATGTAATGTCAAAGCTCATAAATATTCAGATTTATCTGTACAGGGAGCTCATAAATGTACTGTGGGCACATAAATATTTATATTTACATGTACTGTGAGCTCATAAATATTCATATTTACATGTTATGTGAGCTCATAAATATTCATATTTACATGTTATGTGAGCTCATAAATATTCATATTTACATGTTATGTGAGCTCATAAATATTCATATTTACATGTTATGTGAGCTCATAAATATTCATATTTACATGTACTGTGTACATGAACATTAGTGGGCAAAATGTAATTAAATTTACATATGTAATATTAATTGTTTCTATAAATAGAACAGGATGACAGGGTGACACTGAGATTTAGTCACTTATAAGTGTATTATGCTGTGGTACTATTTGTGTAGGGTTTTAACAGGAAGGTTATTATTAGGGTTTCGTCAGTTTGGGAAAGGGGCCGTTATGTTAGTCTCAAGTTCCTCCCTAATACAAGCTTATCACAAACATACTGGCTTGTAGTGTACGAAAAGAAAGAAACATTACAGGGATCTTGAACACCTATAAAATGTGAGATAAAGTCTTGAATCTACTGGTCACCACCAAGAATATCCTAATATTTACCACAAACCATCAAAGCCAGTTGTTCCTGAAGCTAGCTCAACTACTCGTAATTATACCTTTAACTTCGTGCTGAGTAAGTCTGTGCTGGCTCACATGTTCATTGTGTGAATTGTTGGCCAACCTTAAACACCAGCTGTACTCAATGTATCCATGCTCACAAGTCAACGCTGTGGAAATGAAAGGTCATAACTATCACTTACGACCTTTTACGTTTTTTTCTTATGTTTGGATAGTTTCAGTTCTGCATCCGCCTGTGAAAAAAATCAATGAAACCTCCCAATAGTTTCCGAGAAAATTAAGAAAAAGTGACTACTGAAAGGTCGTAAGTGACAGATACGACCTAAAAGAATTTGATAAAGTCAGTCACAAAAGGTTGTAAGTGGCAGATATGACCCAAATTACTGTATAATTAATCTGGGTGTCATGGGTGAAAGGTCTTATCTACATCTTATTAAGCTTTTATATGAAATATTTTGAATCTATCATTGCTATTTATTATCTAATTTGACTTAAGTATTGAATACAAATACATGTTACTGTTACAATAGCAGCATTCTGTTACAATAGCAGCATTCTGTTACAATAGCAGCATTCTGTGTTAGTTTAATTGACAATTAGTTTTTTCCTTCTAGTGAAAAGTTTGACAATTGCAGTTCCGACCTTTTAATTCCACAGCGTCAAAATGTTGTTACTGGTAATTAACAACTATTCATCAACAATCACTTTTCAATAAATTTTCTACTTTAATGTAGTCTTTTTATTCTTTTTACAGAAATTTAATGTCAACAATGAAATGATTTTTTGTGTTTGAGATATACACCAAATTTTGACAGGTGCAATCTACGTTTTACTTTTTTCGAAAAAAAAAATCAGATCAATGCTAAATGAATAAATATATATACCATATTTGTTGAGGTTTGGTTTTTAATACTGGACATTTCAACACAGATATTTATTGTTCTTTTACTAATCCACATTAGATGTTTAAGGTCACAGACTGACTAAGAAAAAGAACATTAACCTTCAAGTTGATGCTATGCCTAAGTTTGACCTTGGACGAAATTAGTAATCCGAAATCTAAAGGTCATTTGCTGTAACTATGCATTAGGCCTAATTAATAAATACTAGATTTAACCTTCAACTATGAACTTCTTATGGACCAGGGATGACCTTCAGCTATAAACAACTTATGTACCAGACTTTGACCTTCAACTATGAACTTCTTATGTACCAAATATAATCTTCAGCTATGAACTACTTATGTACCAGATATGACCTTCGACTATGAACTTTTTATGTATCAGATTTGACCTTCAACTATGAGCTACTTATTTACCAGGTATGACCTTCAACTATAAACTCTCTATGTACCAGTGATGACCTTCAGCTATGAACTACTTATTTACCAGGGATGACCTTCAATTGTGAGCTACCTATTTAACGGATGACCTTCAATTATAAGCTCCCTGTGTACCAGTGATGACCTTCAACTATAAGCTCCCTGTGTACCAGTGATGACCTTCAACTATAAACTCCCTATGTACCAATGATGACCTTCAACTATAAACTCCCTATGTACCAATGATGACCTTTTACTATAAACAACATAGGCCTATGTACTACATAAACTACTTACTGACAAGTTATTGGTACAGGGATATAAAAAATCACATCTGATGTCAACATTCTGCAAATTTTATGGTCGGTAAAGCAGTCTTGTATCTGATTCTCTGTTTCACTAAATGAAATGTTTAGTTCAATAGCAGTTGTTGAATCATCTGTACCAATTGTGACAATGATTTCTTCCACACCTATTTAATTTGATTTGACTGTGGAATCATGGCGGGTGTGACCGGTTAACAGGGGATACTTACTCCTCCATGGCACCTGATCCCACCTCTAGATTTCCAGGGGTCCATGTTTGTCCTATTTCATCAGATTTGTATATGTATTTTGGACATCCTAAAGATTTATACTTTGGTATGCGAGATTTTATAAATGACTTTGTAAATTTACACGTCCTGCAATAGTGATTACAAATAGGTAGACAAAGTGAGAGGTGTAGAAAAAAAAAATATCCTAAATTGGGTGCAGTCAATAATATCTGAAAACAAAACTATAACAAACCACGAGAAATAGGAGAGATGAAAATGGAAACCCAATTGTAAATATTTGTGGTGATTTGTCAATGACAGGTGTGGTGTATTAATCACATCTAAAAAGTCAATAAGAATATCTGCATAGAAGTGAAACTTATGTAATAAATTACACAACAGAATGCTTCATGATAAATTATTCATGAATTGATTTGTAAACAGTGTGGAAGTGAAATGTACGTATATTAAAATGTTTATTTCATGTCAAAATTAAGGTAATATGGAAATGAAATTTAAATGTACTTTGAAGTATTACAAGGATTTGACTTATGTGACTGACAAGACAATATTTTCAAAACTTTACATGATAGACCTGGATTACTGCTGAAAAACAATGATACAAGAGGGATGATTTGACAAGACCTGACATATAGGGCACCTGTTTATAGCAACCATTAAGGTCACAATCATGACAAATACAGAACCGAGTCTGAGCAAGTGGAAGTGAGTTAACTCACAGAAAAATTTCTTATCATGCTGCCATGTTAAATCAAACAGAAAAATTACCTGAATACATGGACCATCTGTAAACAATGACCAACCCATGAAATCTTAGTAATTGAACTGGATTGACCCCAAAATATAGAAAAATGATGAATGTGACGATCTCAGTTCAACACATCTGATTCTTTAACAGTAATGTTTAGTTTTTAAGCAAAGAGTTGTCAATATCATTCAAGTAATAATAAGAAAAATAAATACTTCAAATTTAAAACACAGACTGATGTATTTAATATCACAGTAATGCTTGTAACACTTATCATATTGGCAGATTTTTATAAACATATTTGTGACAGAATTATTTAATGGTTTATTAACAGACAACATTATGACCTTACAACACAACTCTAAAAGGGGAAGTAACTCAGCTGAGCACTTCAACTAAACGCTAAACAAATGGTAATGTGCAAAAAGGGAAATAGCTCAGCAAATTTTGTGTTGATGACTGATAATACAGTTAGAATTGGTAACTTTACAGATCGATAAATCTTATCACAGTACAACACAACTTTTTGTAAATGAAAGTTCTAAATTACAAAATACTTCCAGTTATCTGCCCTTTGTAGGCAGTCTTACCCATATGATTAAAAAGTATATACATGTATATACATATAAATATGAAATTCTTTTATATATAAAAAACATCATACAAATTGTGAGTTTATCCAAGCAAAATGTTGATTTATAATTAATTTATGTGCAAAGGAGAGGATATATATATTGAAATATTAAATTTGTCTTCAGCAGGCCAATAATGTGACCTTGAGTTTTGATTTAAGTAAAATATTTAAAAATGTCATGGGTACCTTTAATACAAATATTATATGAAATATAAAATGTCTCTCTGCTAAACATTAGTGTCTGATTTCTCTGGTGATTTAAAGAGTCAAAATTCAAAACCTAAAAATTGTTTTATTGCATTACAAAGATTAGATATCATATACAGAAAATTTTTATATTGTAAAAAGAAGTGTGAGACATGTATTCTCTGACTGCAAAACAGAATACTTAAGACTGTAAATTTAATCTGCAAATTTTATAAAATTTTTCTTTATTTTAAAAACTTTTTATTTATGGGAAGTGTGATCCTGCATACTGGAGATTGATGACAGTCTCATGTAGAACTCTCACATCAGATGATATAACTGATGGTATAAACCCGATATTAGGTGAATATATAGTGATGTGAATCTGATATCAGGGTGAAATGAGTAGGCCCTATATTTAAAGAATCGGATGAAATTAAGGAATAAAGAAATATACACAGATGAATTATAAGATAGGAAATAGGATTTCACAATAGAAATTTATTCTTGTTTATTGTATCTTAGAAATAAATTAAATGCTATTGTGCATATCAAATAATAAAACAGATGCTTGACTCTAATTTTGGTGTTCATATTTTCAATATCACTAATTTTGCTATGGACACCTACTCTGGAAATGAACTATGAATATTTAAGGAATGGCTGATATTTTTGTTTAGATTTTTTTTATGAAATATACAATGTGAACAACCCAAATTAATGTTATCTACATGTAGGTTTGTTTACTTTATGATTTTCTTAACTGGAAAACATTTAGCATATTCCTTTCCATTATTTTTACATATACTTCATCAGTTTAGAGTTTTAGATATTTTAAACAAGAATTTGATTTTCAAATTTCATATTCCTACCATTTGCTATAATTTTATGAGCTAATTCAGTTTCAGAATTCTACAGTTTACCTGTAACTTTTAAAATGTGATAATGTAAATATAGAAAAGGCAATCACAGTAACAGTCAACAATTGACAATTTATATGTTTTTCTTTTATGAAAATTCAACATAAAACTTCGAATTCAGTTGGAATACTTGGAAAGTTTTCGGAGAATTAAATTTTGGGAACTCACTTTTGTCCTGCTACTGTACGGCAAGAATTGACAAAAGTTGTTTAAGCAGCGTTGATGTCTATAGAGTCGTATAAACTGCCAGGTTAGAACACACTTTTGTCCTGCTACTGTACGGCAAGAATGGACAAAAGTCTATAGGACTCTATAGACATCAGTGCTGATTGAGTCCTATAGACTGTGTACGGCCAGGACTCTATTAGAATAGACTCACTCACTTTTGTCCTGCTACTGTACGGCAAGAATGGACAAAAGTCTGTAGGACTCTATAGACATCAGTGCTGATTAAGTAGGACTCTATAGACTGCCAGGTTAGAACTCACTTTTGTCCTGCTACTGTACGGCAAGAATGGACAAAAGTCTGTAGGACTCTATAGACATCAGTGCTGATTGAGTCCTATAGACTGCCAGGTTAGAACTCACTTTTGTCCTGCTACTGCTGTGTACAGTGGCAAGAATGGACAAAAGTCTGTAGGACTCTATAGACATCAGTGCTGATTAAGTCCTAGTCCTATAGACTGCCAGGTTAGAACTCACTTTTGTCCTGCTACTACTGTGTACGGCAAGAATGGACAAAAGTCTGTAGGACTCTATAGACATCAGTGCTGATTGAGTCGTATAGACTGCCAGGTTAGAACTCACTTTTGTCCTGCTACTGTACGGCAAGAATGGACAAAAGTCTGTAGGACTCTATAGACATCAGTGCTGATTAAGTCCTATAGACTGCCGATTGGTCCTATAGACTAGAACTCACTTTTTTGCTACTGTGCAAGAATACTGTAGGACTCGGCAAGTGCTGATTAAGTCGTATGACTGACAAAAGTCTGTAGAATGGACAAAAGTCTGTAGGACTCTATAGACATCAGTGCTGATTAAGTACGGCTATAGGACTCTATGCCAGGTTAGAACTCACTTTTGTCAAAAGTCTGTGCTACTGATTACGGCAGGTTATAAGAATGGACAAAAGTCTATAGGACTCTATAGACATCAGTGCTGATTGAGTCGTATAGACTGCCAGGATTGAGTCCAAAATAGACTGCCAGTGCTGATTGGTTATAACTCACTTTTGTCCTGCTACTGTACGGCAAGAATGGACAAAAGTCTGTAGGACTCTATAGACATCAGTGCTGATTAAGTCCTATAGACTGCCAGGTTAGAACTCACTTTTGTCCTATAGACTGCCAGGTTGAACTACTGTACGGCAAGAATGGACAAAAGATTAAGTCCTCTGTACTCACTCTGCTAGTACGGACATCTGTAGGACTCTATAGACATCAGTGCTGATTAAGTCCTATAGACTGCCAGGTTAGAACTCACTTTTGTCCTGCTACTGTACGGCAAGAATGGACAAAAGTCTGTAGGACTCTATAGACATCAGTGCTGATTAAGTCCTATAGACTGCCAGGTTAGAACTCACTTTTGTCCTGCTACTGTACGGCAAGAATGGACGGCAAGAATGGACAAAAGTCTGTAGGACTCTATAGACATCAGTCGTATGCTGATTAAGTCCCTATAGACTGCCAGTGCTGATTAGTCCTATAGACTGCCAGGTTATAACTCACTTTTGTCCTGCTACTGTACGGCAAGAATGGACAAAAGTCTGTAGGACTCTATAGACATCAGTGCTGATTAAGTCCTATAGACTGCCAGGTTAGAACTCACTGCCAGGTTACATGACTACATAGGTCTCTTGTATCCCTTCTTGCCCTGGACAAGTTCAAATTTTAGGTGATAAAGCATAGTGACTTAAGAATTACACCGACGACAGTAATCGGTCCTAACTTGTAACCATACCTATGGTTATCCAGTGAGAAATAAAATGCTTTCGCTATGAAGCTTGCCTTTACCTAAAAGTAAGTAGAATCATCCGTATGATTATCAAAAGGTTACTCCACCTGGCCAAGGTCATAAATATCTTATAATGCACAGTAAACTTACATCTTACTTGGATAAACTCTTGTTGATTGACATCTAACACAAAAATAATCACATTTCAATACTGATAATAAATCCTGATGGTTAAATCTTGTTCTAATGAATATTCATGTCCTCCAAGATTCATAGTCTTGTAGAACCCTGGGAAATTCTTTTCCCAACTTTATTACTATAGCAACACCTATATCATCCCTGAATTTGTCACTTGTTAATCTTTCTCACAAAGTTGTGAAAATAGCCAGCTGAAATGATGCAAATTGCCACTTCATCTGCATACTTTCATCGTAATTTTTGTAGGTACATACTGCCTTTCAGGAGGGCAGATTATCAATGAACCATTGTCCTAGATCGCCCCCATTTCATTCTTAACCAGTTATTAGGGGCAATACATGTAACGGTAAACTCCCTCGAAAATGGTCCTTGACAACGTGTTCGACCCTGAAAAAAAAATAAAAAGGGGATAAATTCTGTTAAAGGAGTACAAAAAAATATGGAATACCCAAAGTTAAATACAGTAAAACCTGCTTTAGCGACCACCTGGTCACAAAGACCATTTTTTGCTGTCTCAAATAGTACTATTTGTGTACAAATGAACCTCTATATAAAGACCACCTCCCTATAAAGACTGGTGTTCTTGTGTTCCTAAGGAGATTGTTATATACAAGTTTGACTGTATGATTAAAGGGGCATTAACTGTGTCTACCCCAAAAATATCGTTTTGATTTTTGTCTACTTTTACTTGATGTACAATAACAAATAAGAGCTATACACAGGCATGGAAAGTCTTATATTCCTATATATAAGAGCTATACACAGGCATGGAAAGTCTTATATTCCTATATATAAGAGCTATACACAGGCATGGAAAGTCTTATATTCCTATATATAAGAGCTATACACAGGCATGGAAAGTCTTATATTCCTATATATAAGAGCTATACACAGGCATGGAAAGTCTTATATTCCTATATATAAGAGCTATACACAGGCATGGAAAGTCTTATATTCCTATATATAAGAGCTATACACAGGCATGGAAAGTCTTATATTCCTATATATTTTGTGAACAAAAAATCAGGTCCAGTGTGGTATGCATATACAAATAGTACGGCTGAGTTTACATTGTATCAATTGCAATTGTAAAAGTGCCAGACCGGGTTTCTCGTTGTGACTTCAGTTGACTTAGCACATAAAATTAACAGAGTTATGTCCCTTCCATATAAACATTTATCAGAAATTTATAGGTCTGGTCCAGCTTGGTATACATATACAAATAGTAAGGTTGAATTACCAAATCAATTGCAAGTGAATAATTGCAAAACTGGATTTCTCAAGCAATTTTCACAAAATATATAGGAATTTAACAATTTTATTCCTGTGTTTATCTCTTTCTTATTATTGTATATCAATCTAAGTAGTAAACAAAGATGAGAAATTGAAAAAAAAAACAAAAACCCCCCCAAAAACACAGCTTATGCCCCTAGTATGACACAAGGTCTTGGGAAAAAAAAAGAACTGTCCAGTAACATGTGAGATTGTTGAGACCTTTAATTTTGATACTGGAAAACTGCAGTTATAATAGTTCATGAATGCCATTTCTATTTATAATTCTATTATTTGTAAATGGGACCTTGACCTTTGACCTATCTATGTAAAAATAAATATTATGTACATTATTCAGATATTCTCAGGATAAATGATATATGTATGACATTTTTACTGAAATAATCTATGTTTATTGGCAGTGCTTTAAAATTCCCAAAAGCTCTAAGACCATTTTTTTTAAATCTAATTTATCTCCAATGAATTAATACATGTAATTTCCACGGAAAAACGTCATAAAAATAATTAAAAAAAAAATGATAAGGGAGATAACTGAAATATAAATATTGCTTACATAAATGATTTTGCTTTCAGTAATGTTTCCTTTCTAGGTGTTAAGTGTCTTTTTATAACTTTATGATATTCACTTTAAATTTTTATAAGGATCTCATCTAGTTTCTTGTCTAGTCATTAGGAATATGAAAATAGGGGTTGGGATCTGAAATGTTTTTTTTTGACAATTGAAGATTTGGGGGTTTGCACTAGTGTGCTTGCATTACAACCAGATGCCACAGTATATGGCCGTTGAGTTTAAATAAAATAAAGGTGGACTGTAAATAATTTACATACATTGTAAAATAAAGGCAGACTGTAAAGAGTATACATTATACATTTATTGTTGGGAGACATGAAGATTTGTTTACCCAAGGCAAGTCATATTTTCGCTTGAGGGGAAATGTGACTTGCCGCGGGTAAACAAATCTTCATGTCTCCCTACAACCAGGGCAATAAATTGTTTATTATACCAAAATACAGAATCAATAAAGACTGTCGAATAAGCTGCAAAGGTTTTCGTAAAAGGGAGACATGAGATATGACGCATGAGGGAAAGACAAGAAGTGTAGTCTTCCTGACATGTGATGGCTCTCAACCAATCCCTGACTGCCTTTTATTAATGAGGTATAATAAAACATAAAGGTGGACTGTAAAAATAGTTTACACAAAATATTGGTAAACTGTAAATAGTTTACACAAAATAATGCTGAACTGTAAATAGTTTACGTAAAATAAAGATGGACTGTAAAAAAAAGTTTACACAAAATAATGGTGAACTGTAAAATAGTTTACATAAAATAAAGGAGGACTGTAAAGAGAATACTTTTTTAAATACCTTGTTATCAAATGTTGGGTGTTTTGAACTTCCCAGCATCCAGTGAATACTTTTAACTGATTTGGCAGGGGAATCACATCGACTGATTGGTGATGGTGTTGGCTCAGGTCGGTTGTTGTTTTCTAAATCCAAGTGGTGTTTCAATCTTTGGTTTGCAATCATACTGCAAAATACAAATACATGTTACTTAATGTATATTAAAAAATGCAACATTAAAAGATAAAGATTTTGAAGTCCCATAATCCTCGCTATCTCACAAAGACCATTTTTTGCTGTCCCCAATAGTACCATTTGTGTACAAATCAACCTCTATATAACGACCACCTCTCTATGAAGAGAGCAACTTGTTTTCATTCACATAAAAAATTATGTAAAAATTACAATTCTTCTATAAAACAATGAAACATTGAGTATGGTACTCAGAATCTGAGTAGGTTCTCAGACTATTTGGGGGTATTTCTGGATTTTTTCAGATGAGCAATAATTTTTTATCATTATAGTACAACCTGCTTTAGTGAACACCTGTGTATAAAGACCACCTGGTCACAAAGACCATTTTTTGCTGTTCCCAATAGTACCATTTGTGTACAAATCAACCTATATATAAAGACCTCCTCCCTATAAAGACCAGTTTTCTTGTGTCTGTAAGTAGATTGTTATATACATGTTTCACTGTATCTATATTCACATGATTTTTTAAATTTTATTTCAAAGTTTTATTTCTGAAAAGCAACAATTTTTCTTTGCAGTAATTATTTTGTTGACGTGACTTACTGTGAAGAAAGAAGGAAATGACACAACAGATTTTTACTGTCATTTACACAAATTCTGTTTTCAGAAATTGAAATTGACACATTCTGAACAACCAACCTTAGAAAAAAGTCTACATACTTCCACACAAATATATGAGTCGGGCAAATTATTTGAAAAAAAGTTGATCTATCGTAGAAAGCTACAGGGAAATGACATTAACTGACATACCTATGGCATCTGTGTGTGACAGTATGTGTCCCCTGTGTGTGTGACAGTGTGTGTGTGTATGTGTCCCCTGTGTGTGTGACAGTGTGTGTATGTGTCCCTGTGTGTGTGTGTGACAGTGTGTGTATGTGTCCCTGTGTGTGTGACAGTATGTGTCTCTGTGTGTGTGTGACAGTGTGTGTGTGTATGTGTCCCTGTGTGTGTGTGTGACAGTGTGTGTGTGTCCCTGTGTGTGTGACAGTGTGTGTGTGTATGTGTCCCTGTGTGTGTGTGACAGTGTGTGTGTCTGTGTATGTGTGACTGTGTGTGTGTGACAGTGTGTGCATTCCTGTGTGTTTGTGACAGTGTGCGTCCCTGTGTGCATCCCTGTGTGTTTGTGACAGTGTGCATCCCTGTGTGCGTCCCTGTGTGTGTGTGTGTGACAGTGTGTGCATTACTGTGTGTTTGTGACTGTGTGCATCCCTGTGTCCCTTTGTGTGTGTGACAGTGTGTGCATCCCCGTGTGTTTGTGACAGTGTGTCCCTGTGTGTGACAGTGTGTGCATTCCTGTGTGTTTGTGACAGTGTATGTGTGACAGTGTGTGTGTCCCTGAGTGTGTGACTGTTTGTGTGTCCCTGTGTGTGTGTGACAGTGTGTGCATCCCTGTGTGTGTCCCTGTGTGTGTGTGTGACTGTGTGCGTCCCTGTGTGTTTGTGACAATGTGTGCGTCCCTCTGTGTGTGTGTGTGTGTGTACATATATATACATGAATTGTTACAGAGCTACAGTGAAATGTAATCCATTACCAACTGACTGACAGGCAAATCTATATCACTGCTATAACAGGATCCAACTGTTTTGTACTATAGTACTTATTTCCTGTGTGTTTGTGACAGTGACAGTGTTTGTGACAGTGTATCCCTGTGTGCGTCCCTGTGTGTGTTTGTGACAGTGTGTGCAACTGTGTGTTTGTGACCATGTGTCCCTTTGTGTGTGACAGTGTGTGCATCCCCGTGTGTTTGTGACAGTGTGTCCCTGTGTGTGACAGTGTGTGCCCCTGTGTGTTTGTGACAGTGTTGTGTGACAGTGTGTGTGTCCCTGAGTGTGTGACAGTGTGTGTGTGTGTGACAGTGTGTGCATCCCTGTGTGTGTCCCTGTGTGTGTGTGTGACTGTGTGCGTCCCTGTGTGTTTGTGACAATGTGTGCATTCCTCTGTGTGTGTGTGTGTGTGTGTGTGTGTACATATATATACATGAATTGTTACAGAGCTACAGACTCCGGACAGGAAATGGTAATCCATTACCAACTGACTGACAGGCAAATCTATATCACTGGTCTATAACAGGATCAACTTGTTTTGTACTATAGTACTTAATTCCTGACTAGTCAAACCTGTCATTCATATTGTTCAGTGTATGATTAACTCCTCAGAAGTTTAAAATTTAATTTTAAGACTTTAAATCCAATGAATAAAGCTATTTTGAAACATTTCCAACTTAGGTTTGTTAAATCTGCTTTCATCAAAATATTCATACACAGGTAATGACAGATGTGTTGACCCTACTGGAGGTTGTACAGTTCCTACATTATCACTTACATATTTTATATTTGAACACTATTGTCCATGAGTCAACCTGGCTCAGTCGGTAGCGTGCTAAACTCTTGATCTTGAGGTCGTGAGTTCCAGTCCAGCCAGTGGCAGGTTGGATTCCTGTCCTTCAGATGAGACAGTAAAAACTGAGGCCCTTTGTCACAGTAGGTGTTGGCATGTTAAAGAACCCTCATTGCTTAATGGCTGTAAGTGCCGGGCATAGGCCAAAAGTTGAAGCCCTTGACCGACAAATGGTGACGTCTCCATATGAGTGAAAGATTCTTGAGTGGGACATTAAACAACAATAAACAAACAAACAAACAAACAAACAAAAACTTTTGTCCATTCATGTACGATGGTGGGACAGACTAACCTATTGACTATCATACAAATGATTCTACTCACTTTTCGGTTATGATAAGCTGTATGGGAAAAATGTTTTATTCCTCACTGGATAGGCTCGTATGTGTGGTGACAAATTGAATGATTACTCTAGTATGTGTAATTTTAATGTTATCCTTTATTACCTAAAATATAAACTCATCCAGGTCAAGGTAGGGTTCACAAGACTCCGCCCCGCCAGGTTATGTGGATTTTACTTATATATAACTTTTCATATCGTTATACCATGAAACCTTGTTATCTCCAAATTCAAGGTACCAGCCCATAACAAAAGTAGTCACTTAGCCTCTATGTATCTGTACACTATAAATATATCTACAGATATCAAATGTGACTCATGTAAACATCCAGCCCACTTACTCTCTGTACATCTGTACACTATAGATATCTACACAGATATCAAAAGTGACTCATGTAAACATCCAGCCCACTTAGCCTCTGTATATCTGGATATCAAAAGTGACTCATGTAAACATCCAGCCCACTTAGCCTCTGTATATCTGTACACTATAAATATATCTACAGATATCAAATGTGATTCATGTAAACATCCAGTCACTTAGCCTCTGTATATCTGTACACTATAGATATCTACACAGATATCAAAAGTGACTCATGTAAACATCCAGCCCACTTAGCCTCTGTATATCTGTACACTATATATATCTACATAGTAATCTAAAGTGACTCAAGTAATATATATATACACACTGCAGATATATATACACAGATATCGAAAGTGACTCATGTAAACATCTAGCTATTTACCATCTGTTTATCTGTACACTATAGATATCTACACAGAAATCTAAAGTGACTCATGTAAACACCCAGCCACTTAGCCTCTGTATATCTGTACACTATAGATATCTACAAAGTAATCTAAAGTGACTCATGTAAACATCCAGCCACTTAGCCTCTGTATATCTGTACACTATAGATATCTACACAGTAATCTAAAGTGACTCATGTAAACATCCAGCCACTTAGCCTCTGTATATCTGTACACTATAGATATCTACAAAGTAATCTAAAGTGACTCATGTAAACATCCAGCCACTTAGCCTCTGTATATCTGTACACTATAGATATCTACACAGTAATCTAAAGTGACTCATGTAAACATCCAGCAACTTAGCCTCTGTACATCTGTACACTACAGATATCTACACAGATATCAAAAGAGACTCATGTAAACATCCAGCTACTTAGCCTCTGTATATATGTACACTATAGATATCTACAGATATCTAAAGTGACTCAAGTAAACATCCAGCCCACTTAGCCACTGTATATCTGTACACTAGAGATATCTACAGATATCAAAAGTGACTGATGTAAACATCCAGTCACTATGCCTCTGTATATTTGTACACTATAGATATCTACACAGATATCTAAAATGACTCATGTAAACATCCAGCCACTTTGCCTCTGTATATCTGTACACTCTATAGATATCTACACAGATGTCTAAAGTGACTCATGTAAACATCCAGTCACTTTGCCTCTGTATATCTGTACACTCTATAGATATCTACACAGATGTCTATAGTGACTCGTGTAAACATCCAGCCCACTTACGTTCTGTAAATCTGTAGACTGTTAGTATTACCATACAGATATCAAAAGTGACATGTAAATGTGGCATGCAAATGCTGCCACATACACTCTGCAAATTACACTGAGCCACATACACCCTGCCACCTATACCTAGCCACATACACCCAGCCACTTATACTGAGCCACATACAGTCTGCCACTTATACTGAGCCACATACACCCTGCCACCTATACCTAGCCACATACACCCTCCACCTATACCTAGTCACATACACCCAGCCACTTATACTGAGCCACATACACCCAGCCACTTATACTGAGCCACATACAGCCTGCCACTTACACTGAGCTGCTTACCTTTTATATATTTGTACATCGTCAATTTCTTTTGTTGGGTGTGTAAAATGAACGGGACGAGCTGTAGGTGTGATTGCAGCATTTTTAAACTTGGGAACCACAAGGTTCATCTGCCGCTCAGCTTGAGCATATGTTTGTGGTGGGTTTAACATGCGTACTGTTGGTCCAAGTTCTCCTGGAATCCTGAAAATTCACGAATGATAATTATGTAAAAGTTTGTAAAATCTAACTGTTCAAATTTTCAAATTTTTTTTATTATATACATTTGTACATGTATAAGCAAAGAAACACTCTGCAGTTTTATAGGTCAAGCTGAGGATATTCTCTGATTGGCTAATTATACTTAAATGATCCTTTATCATACAGCGCCTCATTTACTCAATCACCCCTAATAACACATTTGGAGTTGCCAAAGTCATTGATCTACAGAAGAGTTCATTGTTTTTCATGGGTTCATGAGTTAATGAATAAAACAGAATTATATAATAAAAAGAACAACCCCCTCCCCCCAAAAAAACCAACAAAAAAAAAATTCATACAAATAAAAAGCCCCCCCCCAAAAAAAAAAAAATATGAACACCAAAACATAACAGGTTAACTACAACAAAAACAAGAAAAGGTAACGAAAAAGAAATTCAAAAGACAGTATATACAGGGAGATAACTCTTAAGAACTTGTATAACACAATACGTATTCTCTGACATAGATATGTATCCAAATGAATGTGAAATCAAAGTTATGAGTCAATTCAAATAATAACTTTGTAAACAATAATAATTAAAGCTTAATACATTGTATGTGAAAAGATTGACATGTTGTAGTATCGAGAGTGTATCACGAACATTACAAGTTTATAAACTAGTCAAAATGTCTTTGTATATAACACAGTACATTGTATATTCTGTTTATCGTTGTTTGCAAAAAATTTCTTCAGCTGATGGGAAGGGGGAAGCAGAGAATATCCTTTACAACTAAACTGTCTAGAGGAATAACTTAAACAACATTTTTAATGAAATATTTTTGCTGTAAGTTTTCTCAAGACAACTTATTATTGATTCATAGGCCATAACGTTGATGTTTTCCTGTATATCCCTTTCTCCAACAAAGCAAATTCTATAATATTTAGTGATCCCCAGCCATTAAAGAGGCATAAGCTGAGGGTTTTTTTTTGCAAAAAAATTTTCTTTCCTTTTTAATCACTTAGATTAATATACAATTATAAAAAAGAGGTATATACAGGCAAAATAATTCTTAAATTCCAATATATTTTGAGAAAATTGCTTGAGAAATCCAGTATTGCAATTATTCACTTGCAATTAATTTGGTAATTCAACCTTACTATTTGTATATGTATACCAAGCTGGACCTACCCTATAAATTTCTGACATCTATTTATATGCAAGGGACATAACTCTGTTAATTTTATGTGCTAAGTCAAATGAAGTCACAATTTATTTCATGATGAAGACCACAAATACAGATTTAACTTCAAAGGCCACAAAATGCTCTTCAATTTCCATAGAAGTGACAAATACCAAAAACAAAAACAACAACAACAACAACAACAACAAAACACAAAAAACCCCACCATTTTTTTCATAGGAGCCACAAATTTCATTTAAACTTGTTAAACAATGTTATAATGTAGAATTCCTAAACACCAATCAAATTTCAAAGAAGACACAAACACCATTCAAACTTAAAAAAAGCCAACAAAACTCAAACTTCATAGGAGCCACAAACACCACTCAAACTTCACAGATGCCACAAACACCACTCAAACTTCATAGATGCTACAAACACCACTCAAACTTCATAGATGCGACAAACACCATTCAAACTTCATAGATGCCACAAAAACAACTCAAACATCATAAGAACCACAAATACCACTCAAACTTCTAAGGAGCCACCAAGGTAATATAAATTTGATAGAAGTCCAAAACACCACTCAAATTTAAAAGAAACCACAAATACCACTCCAACTTAAAAAAGCTACAAACACTACTTAAACTTCATAGGAGCCACAAATATCACTCACTTGATGACCTCTTCATATCCGTATCTGCTCCACACATGATCTTCCGGACTGCTTCGTTCCTTAACAAATGCTTCCCTTGGAGTATTTATCCTCGGAAGTCTATAGGGAACTATCTGAGAGGACTGATCATCTCCTTCAAGGCTGAAAAATGTGGCTTCTCGACTTAAATGTGGGCGTCTAGACTGATCCGGCAAGCTTCGGCTTGTGGCTGTTTTGGACCATCTGAAAATATAGATATGTCAGTTGATAGTGGCCATTGTTTTTATGTTTATTTAAGTACAGTAAAATCTTGAAAAATTCATGAATATTTCAATAAATAAAATTTTGGTAAAAATCTTGCAAACAAATATTTCTTCATGTAATTACAGGAAAAACAAATAAAATGAATGCATCATAGTAAATATAAAGGGAGATAATCAAAGAAATCATACAATAAATTGTCATGCCCTCCTCCTTTTAGGCAAGTCTTAAAAAATACATATAAATTTTAAAAAATCAGATCTGAGTTAAATTCTTGCAGAAAAACATTTCTTTAGCTAATTATACATGTAGGTACAACACATAAATGAATGCATTGAAGTGAATGTAAAGGGAGATAATCAATGAAATCATACAAAAATGAATGAAAATGACACAGTCTGAATAGACGTCAAAAATTTATCATCAGATTTCTATAAAATTCACAAACTTGAATGATACCTGTAGATTATTATTATAATTATAGAACACAGAAGCCAACACATTAGTGGTCAGTGGTCAGTCATTTGTTCACTTACATCTACAAACTGTTTGTTTTTATCACTCAGAATTAGAGGTTCTCCTTATGTAAGGAGAGGTATGTTTTCATTTTAATTAGGTGCGAATTTGTCAATGTTTTCACACAACACAGATCCCATACAAAGCCTCGTGAAATATCTCGGATATATACCAAGCTTAAACACACAATAGAAACCCAAGTCATCAAACATTTTCCATTTAAAGTTTAAAAGTTTGGAACTTGTTCATGTAAATATTTTTGACTAATGGGCTTTGAAATTCTTTTGTTGCTAATTCAAAAGTATATTGTGTACATGTCGATTTCACCCGATAGTTTTATGGCCGCTTTATTGCATTGTAGTATGTTTAATTATTGTCATAACATTTTAACCTGTCATCCCTTCACTTACCAAAATGAATGGTTGTTTCTTTTGTCTTGGGCCAGTCCATTTTTACAGACAGGGATAAGATCCATTAATTAAAAATTCTTTCATTGATATTTAATTTCAGTCCTGTTTGTATGACATATTGATTTACTGACAAAGACATATGATATTTTATTTTCTGCTTTTATCAACCATAACAATGGTACTTATTGAGTGTCACTGCATTACAAGTTTTCCAAGTTTCAAGTTTTTTATTCATTCAGTATTTCAGGCCTACAGGCCAAGAGTACAATTTGTATGTCCATTCGAAGCAATTTCTGTTTTTAGATATTTAGATAAACATAATGGAAAACAATGATTCTTAAATACAATTTTTGATGGGAGACCAATCTTCATCACTCGTTTCACATTAATTGTATGTCACACAAATGACAAGAATCAAGTCCTTTAAACATTCAAATATGTTTATGTTGTACATGTATCTAGTTTATCAATGTCACTCTCCAATCAAACATTATGGTGGGGATGTGGTCAGGTTAACTTTCTCTAATACAGAAATTATTTAAAAACCTGAAAAATATAAAGATTTGGATACACAATCATGTAAGGGAAAGTCTGTGAATTCGCCTGATAAGGAAATGTCTTATAGAACTCATGTTTCTTCTGTAACTTTGACACTAGATACATGACAAACACATATCATGACACTAGATACATGACAAAAACCTGTCCTGTGTCTGCTATAACTTTGACACTAGATACATGACAAAAACATGTCCCATGTCTGCTATAACTTTGACACTAGATACATGACAAAAACATGTCCCATGTCTGCTATAACTTTGACACTAGGCACATGACAAACACACGCCCTGTGTCTGCTATAATTTTTGACACTAGATACATAACAAACACATGTCCTGTGTCTGCTATAACTTTGACACTAGGCACATGACAAACACACGCCCTGTGTCTGCTATAACTTTGACACTAGGCACATGACAAACACATATCCTGTGTCTGCTATAACTTTGACACTAGATACATGACAAACACATGCCCTGTGTCTGCTATTACTTTGACACTAGGCACATGACAAACACATGACCTGTATCTGCTATAACTTTGACACTAGGCACATGACAAACACATGTCCTGTGTCTGCTATAACTTTGACACTAGGCACATGACAAACACCTGTCCTGTGCCTGCTATAACTTTGACACTTGGCACATAACAAGCACATGTCCTGTGTCTGCTATTACTTTGACACTTGGCACATTACAGACACCTGTCCTGTGTCTGCTACAACTTTGACAGTAGATACATAACAAACACATGTCCTGTGTCTGCTATAACTTTGACACTAGGCACATGACAAACACATATCCTGCATCTTCTATTACTTTGACTCTGGATACATGACAAACACATGACCTGTGTCTGTTATAACTTTGACACTAGATACATGACAAACACATGTCCTGTGCCTGCTATTACTTTGACACTAGATACATGACAAACACATGTCATGACACTAGATACATGACAAACACGTCCCATGTCAGCTATAACTTTGACACTAGGCACATGACAAATATGTCCCATGTCAGCTATAAGTTTGACACTAGATACATGAGAAACACATGTCATGACACTAGATACATGACAAACATGTCCCATGTCTAATATAAATTTGATGCTAGACACATGACAAACACATGTCCTGTGT